>OY813001.1:81614041-81649041 GCA_963681545.1 Germaria angustata | reverse complement strand
TGCATAATTCGGGCTAGATGATAAATATTTTTCTATTTTTTTTTTTATTATTATGGCAACAACTGATGAGCACTACAAAGCTTTAAATACATTAGAGTTATTTTTTACTGAAAATAACAAAAAAAATTTCACTTATTTCAGAATATTTTACTTAACTGTAATTTTGTAATTACATACATGCATATCTATGTATGTATATGTATGAGTATATATGCTTGTTCTTTTAATATCTGAGCTATGTATGTAGTTTTCCATTAGAGGCTATTTTAAATAAAAATACATAATGCAAAAACCTTTTATTCTATTTTGACAAAAAATTCTATAACTCGAAGTCTCCGTAAGTCGAAGTTTTTTCTGGGATAATGGTGATTCGAGTTATGGAAGTTCGACTGTAGTAGTTAAATAGTCAAAGTCTGACTTAGAGAACACAAGCTGTTATACACAGTATTAAAAAGGTATTACATATTACGTTGATTATATTTTTCTTTTTTTAATTTTTTCGTTGTTTCTAATTTCTTACGACTATTTGGGGTTTAAAACTGCACCATGTGAATACTGGCAATTTTTTTATTTTAAACTTGGTATTTCTAGTAGTAAAATACTTATTTTTTATTTATGAATGGAATTTGAAAATCTGGTTATGGTTGGTATTTATCATTTCATGAGCTGTATATTTGGTTTTAGCATAGATATAACAATTTACGCAACTTGCAACTAAACTTCAGTTCATACATAATCGACCCTTTATAGTAATACAAAATTAGTTTTCTTTGAAATAAAAACAAAAAATCCACGCTTCTTAATATGTTGAAAATAGTTTATAATTAAGTTAAAGGCATTAAAAGGAGAATTTTGTAATTAAACGCTCTTCCAAAAACTTTTACTATGACAACTGCTCTTTGTATATATTAACTTGCTGTAACTATTTTTTATGCTGATGTAAACAGACAAATTCTCAAATCCAGTCGACCAAAAATGTAATACGAAATTGAATTAAGTAAACACACACATTTACATACATTATGATGTACAATATGGGCGGAATAGCTTTTTTAGAGCTTCTGAAAATCGCGTTTTCATAAAATCTTGAACATGACTGGAGATCTAGCTAGCATTTCTGTAGCGCTAGCTGAATCATCATTAATTACTCTTTAGCCGAATCATGTTTGAGTACTGATGACTTGGCTAGCAGCAATTAAATGCAGGCCTATGCCCAGTGGCTTACCTCACTCAGTCGACAAACAAGGGTCTATTTATTTACAAAAATATGTTTGTGTATAAATTTTTGTACTGTCAAAAGTACCAGTGTAGAAAATAGAAATAAACGTACAAAAAATGTAAACAAATATAAAAGGAAAGAGAAATGACGGCAAAAAATTTAAATGGAAGAAAAAAGTTACACATCAAATGCAAACGAAAACTGTCATCTGCTCCCCCGATGGCCACTATGAATAGACCTGGACAACAATGAATTTCTAAAATTTTTGGAGAATACCTCGAATATGAGTTTAATAACTGTCATTGAAAAATTATTAGAATTTTCACTATGTACTTTCTTACCACAACCTTTTTTACATTGAATCCGTCTGGAGTCTGGTCGAAAAGCTAGATTTCACATACATATACAAAAAAGGAGTTGTTCTGAAAAGAACAGACCAGACGGTTCATAAACATGGGGATAAATAGGACGTTAACATAAGCAGGCAACAAAACAGAGTGTTGTACAGCTGGCTAATGTAAAAATAAAAAAGATCATTTTTGACTTGTATTGAAAGTGTAACTATTCAACCAAAATATGTATAACACTGATATCACTTTATGAAATTTACCCATCGATAATTTCGCATTATATTAACCTTTCATCATTACTTTTGCTTTAATACGGTAGATAGATAGTGCAGTTGTACATTTAAATAGCGAACACATTTCTTAAAAACATAATCTAAATTACCCACTGTAAGAGCTGTTTAACTGCTATCAATTTTGTTGTAGGTTTTTTTGTTGTTAAAAAATTTATATGATGGGTAATGAACAAAGGAAGAGAAAATGTGTAGAAGAAAAATTAAAATAATGTAGACAAAATTTGTGTATATAAAAAATATAAAATAAAAAGTTTAACACCCTATTTAACCCATGTGTGTGATTGTATTTTAATTGCAATATTCTGTACATACATAGTACATATTATGTACACCGTTAAACCTTTCTGAAAACTCATTAATTTAATTTATGTATGTTTACATTCAAGATATTTTTCTTCACTATTTAAAATACGGTGAATTTTTGTATTATTTTAGTTTTACACTAAAATTAATAATTTGTAGTGCTTTTCTTTTAAATATCGCATTTGGAGCACCATTCTTAGTCCTGAATATTGACAAGATTATTACACACATATTTCATTATATATGGCGAATATTATTCACCATGTCAAAAGGAAAAAAATTAATAAATAAAACTAAATGTATATGTAATATATTTATTGCGATCCGCGCAAACACCATTCACATAAAGGAGAGAAACTTGCGCAAGCCCTTGGGGTTCTCCTGTTTTTGTTATTTATTTTGCAAATACAACTAGCCACGATCCTAATAAGGCAAGGAATAATGATTTATTCACCAGTGCTGAATTTTTTCCCAAACATATTTTCTTTAATGACCGATTAACAGGTTTCTCAATTACCTTTAGCTGTGTGTTATGTTCAATATATACAATATAACCAGCTAAAAATGATAAATATATTTATAGCATTAAGAAATAATGCTAACGGCCAATTACACGTTCTTTTCGTAGATTTTTCACCTGTAGTTTAGCCATATTACCAATACCTCTTTTACTTTTATTGTAATAGGAAATATTTACATTACAGCATTAGATTACATTAAGCATATATAGAATACAGCACGCCTAAAATTTTGAAAGTAATTGCTACATCACCCGATCAACAACAGATGTCAGCACGTCATTATTCCAATATACCAAACAGAGATAACAAAGACCAGTTTCAAATGCATGATTTTTGAAAAGTAAAATGTTATTAAATTTAATTTAACCGAAATATACTTATAAACTCATTACTTTATATAATCTGTATCTGTTAAAGATGTTTTCTATTGTCACACGTACAAGGGTTAAATATAAAATATACTAATGTAAGTATGTATGTATATAAAAAGAAATATTTTAAAGCATATAAAAAAGAAGAGAAAGTAGCCCGGCTGTGTCAAAAGAGAAGACAGGAGCAAAGAAAGGCATGTTTAAAAGCCGGTTGAACAAGACTAATCAGATAAAAAACAATTTAAAACGAAACTTAGCAATTACTCACCATCTATACGAGGAGTAGTATCATGGAAATTTTTCATTACATTTAGCAATTTTTCACGAAACAAATATTTCAAGGAAGCCCATTTGAAAATAGTATCGCCGGTCTTGGCTACATAGCCCAAGTACTCATCCAACTCCTTCGGAATTTCTTTTTGCTTAAGACGTGTGAAACGTTCCAAAATTTGCATTACTTCTTCGGCATTCTCCATGGTTACCATGTTTTCGAACCGCACAAGCTCTTTTAAAAATACGCAAGTACTTGCTAATAAAGTGACTAAACAAACAAAGGCTTTTGTTAAATTATGTATTTTAAAAATTCGGCAAAAAATAAATTTTAGCTTTAGGTGTAGAGACAACTAAGTATGTACGTCGCTAGTTGAGTTGAATTGTTATAATTTTTGTCGCTTTTCCTTCAATTTTCGTCGACGCCGACGTCGTTTGCTGTTCCTATTGTTGCTGTGTAGCTGCACATAAATTATACATATACATACTTATGTATATGAAATGTCTGACTGGCTGGTGGTAGATGCAAAAAACAAAATGTACTAACTTTTTTTGATTTTGTGAGACTGGTTACTGAACTGACTTTTTTAAATTTCTTCTATATACCAGAAAAAATTCACAAAAAATATTTCCGCTCAAATAAAACGGGAACAGGACAATGGCCAGCTTCCTCTAATTATTAACGCAAACTGTTGTTCTCACTCAGTCGAAAGTTTAAAAATATCTTCTGCTGCTTATAAAATTAAACTATAGGATATAAATTTTTTGTATCGTGTATTTTCAGAAAAAATTTATGCCGGTTAAAATACCAGGTACCAATCCGAGAGGGGGTGCAACTTCAACAAAGTTTAACAGGCGACTGAATTATACTCGTAAATTTCAACACAATGCTGGAGACGTCGCCGTCGGAAGAGCAACGTTAACATAACGTCTTATAAACTTCAGGATTAACAGAAACACAATTTTTAGCACAAACATGCATACACATTTGCCAACATGAGTAACGTACATATGAGAAAACGTACAGCAAAGTTTGCAAATATTTTATTTTAAATGCTTTTGTTGTCAAGCGCTTCCTGTTCTTTTTTGGAATTCTATTGTGTTTATTGAAAAATGCAACAACAAAATTTGAAATTTGTTAACCATTTCTTCAATTTGAAGCCAAGAAAGATTTAACTAAAAAGAAATTATGAAATTCTGAACTTCCCTTGTGGACAGTATATTTTTTGTCCTCATTTTATATACATATTTAGTCTCCATATCACTCACCTGAAGTCAAGTAAAAAAACTTTATTTTAATTATTTCTAAACGAATTAAAATTTCTAATTCTTAAATAATCACAATATCTACTTTCGACTTCTTTCAGCGTCTTCTCGTTGTATCTAACAGCTGTATAGAAAGCTGTCAAATGTTGTTTAGTGTCATATTGAATTTTGCTGTCAGCAATGACGGCGGTAATGTTAATTAACAGCGGTAGTGTTAGGCCGAGTTTACACTACCAATTTATCTTCATGAATGTTCTTGTTTTGAAAACTCCCAATATACATCAGCGATAGGCAAAACAAGGGCGCCGCGCCAATGCTTACGCTCTTACATCGTGTACATGTGCACACGTATTGCAGAGAAATAAAAAGCATAAATCATAGAGCTGGCAAACTATCGATAGTCACGCCATTCGATATTTTCGATAGTTTGATGGAAAACTATCGATACTATCGATAGTTGTAATTAAATGTTCAGTGTGCTTTTTTAAGTAGTGTATTATTCTACCATGTCCTCTTCACTCAGCGTATATGCATGTAGAGTCCTGTGTCTCCTGTGGCACAATGCCCCACAATTTGCTATCAAGTGTTCCATCGACTCCTCATCTTCACCGAAAAATCTGTAGATGTCCGTGTCAGATAAGCCCATAAGCTTTGCAGGTGCAATGGCCCGTGAGCGCCCCTAGCAGCGTCCGTAGGCTTTTCCTGTCCAGTCTTAGAGCCCGATCCGCCCTCCTAGCGTCAAAACGTAGGAATTTCTTGGAGTGACATAATCCATTGATGTCATTCCAACGTTGTGCAATCTTGAACGATGTCCATTTCGAAATCTCCCCCTTAAGGGGACTTTTGTTGAACCCAAAAGAGAGGGTGGGTCCAATGAAGTTTCCCTCAGCCCCTCTTCTATTTAGATACTTTGTACTTGTATATCACATATTTATTAGCTCTGTAATAAAATTCTTTATAAACGTATTGTGCTTATAATTCCTTTGTTATCCAATTATTTTTGTTAGTAAAGAGCAAAAGAGTCAATTTTAGAAAAAAACACATTTTAACGATAGTATCGCTATCGAAAAAAAACCATCGATAGTGCCGTGCAAACAAAATTATCGATACTATCGATAGTACTATCGATGGTTTGCCAGCTCTAATAAATCAGTCTCACTGGAGCACTAAAGGCCATGTCACATACAACTTTTGCTTCGCGTTGCATTACAGCTTCGCTTTGACATTTAAGTTGAAATGTACATACTTATACGAAACATGCCACATAAAACACTTTTAACGCAGCGTGACGCAAAAAGTTCGGCAACTCTCAACTTTTTGCGTGCTTTGACAATCAAAGTTATGTATGTATGTATGTATGTTGGAATATGATATGAAAATGTGATGTGATATGAAAAATACTTATTTTTTTATATTTAAAATTTATTTCCTGTTAAAGAATTGGAGCTTGTTTTTTTTAAAACAAATTTATAAAATAGTACCTATTTGCATGCTATATGTAAGTATATAGCATAAGATTATTTTATTGTAAAAAATCAGTGGCAGCGTATTATTAATAATATTTTAACTTTTTATATGAATACATACATATGTATGTATGTATGTATTTGAAAATCCAAAAAACAAATGAATTGATGACAATTAAAGGCTTTATATGGTATAGTGGTGTATTTTCAATAAACTACAATAGGTGATAACAAAATAAACACACAAAAGCAAATAATATTTTGACTTTAATTTTTATAATAAAAAATAATTAGCAAAATTCATAACCACCTTTTTGGTAAACATACAATGCGCGCGTTGTGTCAAAGTTTCCATTGTGTCATACACCTTTTGCGTTACGCTTTTCTCTCAAAGTTAAAAACGTCACGCAACGCTACAAAGTTTTATGTGACACGGCCTTAAAACACGATGGACGTGTTACGCTTGTTGTTAGAAATTGGCGTTGCCATATGCAAAAAGTGAGATCCCCAGAAATTCATATGAAATTAACCTGAGGAAATACTAGTTTTTATGAACAAAATTTTTATGAGGGAATGGGGATTTAAGATTTCAAATTTAGGTATGACATGAAAATGTCAGATATGGCAATAGTAATTCTTTATGTGTGTTTGTGAGGGCAAACAAAATGTTTATATGTATTTTTGCCTATCGCTGATATACATATACATATTAACATTGATGTGTAAATGTGTGGTTATATACGAAAGGAAATATAAATTCCGCTTGTATTTTGAGCTAGTTTCATTGCCAAAATTTGTTTAGTCTTTTTTTATTTAAAACAAGTTCGAGCAAAGGACAAATTCATAGCTCACTATCACAGAAACGTACTAATATTAAACTTTGACAAATCTTACGATGCTTTTTCTGGTAACGTTTAGAAAATACAACCATGAAACTCATCAAATGCACTTCTGCAAAGTTACTTCCCGTCCACACTAGCAATTTTGTTGCATGCAATTCTTGAAAATTATGCTTTGAAATTGCTTTATAGCATGTTTCCACGGCACCTGCTTTGCTCTCTATTCTTGCTTCACACCCCAATCATGAGCGAATCAACTTGCTTCGCCATACAAAATTTTGAGAGCGAAGCAGGTAGATTCATATTGAATCTACTTGCGAATCAAGAAAAAATCCTCTCTTCTCTAATTTTTATCGTAATTTGTATCTGCACTAGTTGTCAAAATTAAATATTTTTGTAAACAAAGCAAATTTAAAAGTGAAAAGTTAAAAAATATAATAATATTTATCAAATTCGTTATTCGAGATATTCTCCAAAATAACCATTTTAATATTCTATAGTTTGTTGTTGGCTTAGCTAGGTATATGCCTGCATTTCATTGGCGCTAACCAAATCATCAGTACCCTTTTAGCCAAATCATGATTGAAAGCATTCAAAGCTCGTATACTTATGCCACAGACTACAAACACTATATGAGAATTCAAACAGAACTCAATCATATTTTTGTATTTGTAATCAACAAAAACACAAAAGTATAAATAGCTTTAGAAAGCTTTTGTACAATCACAACACAACAAATAATTATAATTGACTTGCGTCTTTTTGTTTTTTCTTTCTACGCCTTTATACAATTAATCGCCCTTTGGGTGATAATGAAAGTATTTATAAGGCAATGAAAAAACCAAATTTATAATAACAATATTTATCAAATTCGTTATTCGAGATATTCTCCAAAATAACCATTTTAATATTCTATTGTTTGTTGTTGGCTTAGGGTACTGATGATTTGGTTAGCGCCAATAAAATGCAGGCATATACCTAGCTAAGCCAACAACAAACAATAGAATATTAAAAAATATAATTGTTTTTTGTGTGTGTTTCCTAGGCGTAATAATAAATTTGAATTCCGTGAAAAGGAGATTCAAGTTGTCGTGGAGACATGCTATTAGTGTCCACATTAGAAAAAATCTAGTATTCCAAACGTATGTATATAAAACGTCAAATACAACAACACAAAACATCAAGTTGAATAGTGAGAATTTCAAAGCAAAAGAGAATTGCAGAGAACATGAAACTCTCTCCCCAAGCTTTTTATCTGTCTCACCTAAAACAACCAAGAATTGCTGCAACAAAATTGCAAATGTGGACGGGGACTTACTAAAGTATACATACCAGTGTTGCCATTAGGATACGAAAGATACATTTTTCGTATCTTTTGATGATTTCAGGTACCATGTATAATCCTGAGATTATTCGTATCTTTTGAATCTGTACGCAAAATGTACAGAAATAAAATATTAAGCTTTCCGTCTCTGACATTTCGTTATAATTTACAGGTCATTCTCCAAAAAAGACAATGTACAATTTTAATGATAAATGGCTGTTAATAAAAGAGTACAATGGATGGTTAAAAAAATAATAATAAATATGAAATAATATTTAGTTAATAAATGTTAAACGTTAAACATGGATTTTAATTTTTTTTTCATAATGTATCTTTTTGGGGAAAATGTATCTTTTTGGAAACTAACATGTATCTTTCTCGAAATTTCACTGGCAACACTGATACATACGCGTATTGTTTTTAGTTTACCGTTATAAAGACCGCAAAAAATTTATAAATATAAGTACATATATACTTACATACATACATATGTACATAAAAATTTAGCAGTAGTAGAAGTTTAGAAGATTTTTCAAAAATTTTATAGTAAAGAAATCAAAATATCAAAAATGCCAAAAGCGAAAAAAATTTCTGAGGAGATTAAAAAAAATCTTGTTAAATTAAAGAATTAAGACAAGTCGTAAAAAAATTGGTGACACATTAAATTTAAAAAAGTCCACATTAAACAGAATAATAAAATAAAAAAAATAGAAATTACGTCATCATACTACGCTCTGGTCGATCCTACATTTTGGGAACATGGTATATTTACGGATGAGTGTGATTTTTTGGTTTTTGGAGGAGATGGACAGGACAAAGTTTGGCGAAAACGCAATGAAGAATTTGTACACCATAATGTTAATACGACAGTCAAACATGGTGAACGATCTTTAATGGTCTGGGTATGTAAGTATGTCGGCATGTAAGTACAGTGAACTCGCGATAATGTGAACTAATAAAAACCAAGGTAGTTCACATTATCGAATTTGTTCACATTTTCGATTGTAAAAATTTATGGTGTTTTTTGCCTAAAAAAGATTACAAAATATTGAAACTCTTGGAATTTTTAACAAAAAATGTAATTTATTGATGACTTAACGATTTCTTAAATTTTAAATTCACTTTTTATATTAAATGTTTGGAGCCACCCTTAGCTGGCATTGAAGTCGTGTTAATTTTTGTTAAAATTAGAATGAAGCTCTTTCGCTTTTTCTTTCAACATCAATCCACTTATTAGAAGGTTTTTACCTCTCATGTTAAGAAACCACTTGTATAGAGATTTATACATCATTGGAAGCTCTGAAATGTGTATCGAACAAATGGTATATTTCCCAACATTATATTTAACACTTAGTGCTGCAATACTTGATCCCTTTTCCAAAAGTTGAAGAATTTCATATTTCTTATTAATAGTTAAAAACTTTCTGTTATTCTTAGACAACTTTGGAAATACACAGGTTTCTACGCGTGACGAAACACAACAAAACTTAAAGTGTGCAAGTACAATAATTTAGAGTTTTTTATTCCATCGGGGGATTTCCAAAATTAGAAAACAAACAAAAATCGCCAAAATTTTTGTTCACTATTTAGAGCCACAAAACTTTGTTCACTGTTTAGAGCGTCCATATAAAAAATAGGTGTTCACATTACTGGATAGTTCATTATATTGGAAGTTCACATTACCGAGAGGTCACTGTATGTATATTATATAATATCCCGTGCTGGTATTGAATGTCTACTGTTTATTGAGGGATAAGACCATGCATAACGATATTTTAAAGGACAGTTACCTCGCCAGCGTGAAAAAAAGCTGGGGCTCAAAGGAAAAGCCATATTTATGCAGGACAATGATCCCAAGCACTCCTCAAAGATAGTAAACAAATGGTTGCTATACAATGTCAAAACACAATTAGAACATCCACCACAATCGTCAGATATAGATGTTATAGAACATTTATGAGATCACCTTAAATGAGCCATTAAAAAGGAATGCCGTTATTTTAGAAAAATTTTGTGCATTTGGATTTTCTCATAAATCGAATGAAATGTGAAAGAGGTAAACAAAGATTATAAAGTGATCGTTCTTAATACAACAAGTGACATAAAAATGCCAGGAAAACGAATTTCTAAAGATATTATACAATTGGTCTATCTAAATCACTATAAAGGTATATCTCCCAAGGAAATGGCCGACATGTTTTCCTTGAAAATCAGAACTGTATATTATATAATATCCCGTGCTGAAAAAGGACGACTAGAATTAAAAGAATCCACAAACAGGCCGAAAAAGGTGACACAGCGTGTTGAAAGAAAAATAATTAAAACTGTTTATGATAATCCTCAATCCAGCATAAGAAGATTAGCTGTTCAATTGAAAAAAGACTTTGTGTTACGTGTTTCTTATTCAAAAATCAGAAATGTTCTTCAAAAGCACAACTATTCGTCAAGAAGGTCTGGGAAAAAACCCATGCTCTCAGCTCAAAATATTGAGAGGTTAAGACTCGCCACCGAACACGTTTCACTTTCTCCAAAGTACTGGGACGATGTTATTTTCTCAGATAAAACAAAAATCTATCACGACGGACCGCAAACTGTTTGGAGTAAGCGCCTAACATCACTAGAAAATAAAAATCTTATTCTTACAGTAAAGTTCGGAAAACTGTCGGTAATGGTATGGGGCTGTATATCCAGCAAAGGAGTTGATGTAATTAGAATTTTGGATGAAACAATGACTAAAGAAGTATACCTTGATATTCTAAAAAAACGAACTGACCTCCAGCGCTAAAAGGTTGAGTTTTATAAACCCGGATAATCCGAATAAATTAAAATACAAATACTATCAAAATAATGATCCCAAGCATAAATCTTATTTATGTAGGTCATGGCTACTGTACAACTGTGCCAAAGTTATTGATACTCCTGACCAAAGTCCGGATGTAAACCCTATCGAAAATTTGTGGGCATCTTTTGATTTTTTTTTATTTTTCTCTATACGCAAAGATTTTTTTACAAACTGTATCAATGTATGTATGTATTTTATGCAAGGTTATTGTTTCCATTATCTTATTTATTTTAGACTCGGGTGAATAAGCATATTGTAAAACTACAGCTGTATTTTTTTAAATAATCAATATTACACTTATTACAATTGAATGAATATTAATTTCGAAATGAGTATTTTAATATTTTTCTTTACTTTAAAATATTAATTTTGCTTCGCAAGATATTTTTTATTTGATTAATAATGAAATTTATTGCTTCGGGAATACACTCAACTAGTCATTCAAATAATTATCTTTTTGTTTTTAATTGTCAAAAATCGGTTGAAATTTGTAATAATATAATTTTTAATGTACATACATACGTATACATATATAAATTTATAAAATAATACATATAAGATACCCCAAACTTTTTGAATTATAAACTTATTTGAAGTAAATTAATTGTTTACTCTTCTTTTTTGATGATTGATCGCAAAACATATACATACATACATACATATTTTTTATCATGATTCCATCCGGCACATATCTAAAAAAGCATATAGCCAAGAGATGAGCCTCGCAATCATTGTCTCTTAAGGATTAACAATTTGAAGTAATTATTTAAATGGTTAAGGCTATATTTACGTGACTGGATATCAGAGTTGAAAGTATATAAAGCCATAGTAGTTCCGGTGTTAGATGGTGTTGTTGCAGCGTAGCCTCTTCAACAGGATGGTGTTGTAGAGGTGCTTGTTGCTATTTTTGAATAAAAATGAGATTGAATTTTAAAAATTAAGAAAAGCAAAATTGCCTCTTAAATTTAATTACTTATAAGTAATTGTCAGTAGATGATATCAGTTGCTCCTGTTGCTGAGATCCTCTAATATTTATTGGCCTTACTTGTATTTTGACGCCAATTTAAGGGTCCATAATAATAACTGAACAAAGGACTTTGCAACGGCTCCAATTTAGTTTTTTGATGCATTATCATTTCGCGAATGTGTTCTGTTTTATCCATTGGCCTGATATTTCAGTTGCTTTTCTAGTGCAATATTCTCTGACTTGGGGTATGGTTAGAAGAAATTCTGTAACATTGTCAATTCTTCAAGTCTAAAATGATCCATATTTTTAAGCCGATACGGTATAGCGTCTCTCACATACACTAGTTAAATGCTCTGGAGCTTCTTCGCTTTTAAGTTTTTGTATGAAGTTTATCATTTTCAGTTTAAGCCTTTGTTATTTGTTGAGCCAGGAAAACATCCCTAAATAGAGGAATCATCAAATGCTACTGTGGATGGCTCTCCACGACTGGAGTTAATCCAGAAAATGAGGAAAATGGAAGAGGACGCGATCTCCCAGTGCAAGGCGGTGATAAACAATATGCAGCAGGCGTTCAACCGGTATAAAAATATTAGCAATGACGTCAAAGTCGGTATATCCAAAATGTCCCCCCGGGGGGCACGGTCAATACATCTTGTCTTGGTGGCTTGGTGTTGTGCTTCCTGGGGTATAGGGTTATCAGGTTTCCGGACCTAGGCCTTTTTACTGATAACCCCTAAAAACTTGTATGTTGCTACCCAATCCCTGAAACAATAGGGCAACGGGCGCGCATGCAAGTAAATTAAAGGTGAAAGTGGGTTCGCTCGCTCGTTCGGTAAGTGGGTAATCTGGTTTTTCCAGACCTTGACCTTTGGCCAATTACTCCTTGAACTTATATGTTACTACCCAATCCCTGGACATAACAGGGCAACGGGCGTGCATATATTTAATTTAAGGAAGTAGCTCTGCCTATGCTTGTCTGGGTAGAGGTGCTACCGATACCTCAGGTTTGCACGGGACCTAAAATCGGAGGTGTTTTTAACACACGGCTGACCAGAGTCCTATCTGGTGCCACGGGAACCAGTAGCCCCTAGGACTTGTCCTAGTCTGGTTGTTGGTGAGGCCCCTTCGGGGATCACGTGGTGGCTGTGGTTAAAACTCAAAGATACGCGGGAAGAGTTATGGGTCAGATGAGTGTGTTTGCAAGAGGTGCTAGTGACTGATTGTAGATGCTCTCTTCAGGCCGTATATCTCTAGGTGTTGTTGCTATTCGACAAAGCTACTCTGATGTTTTGCGGTGGGCGAAGCCTCAGGTAAGATGGGGGCACTATTTTGCTGCCGGGCCATTGGGGTAGTAGGAGGTTAGATAGCTCCAACACTTCAGCAAAGTGTCTGTACATGGTTCTGCAGCCTGTACAGAATTTGCCACCAAGTCGTCCCTGTTAGGGGCGCATGTTGTTTGCCTCGACCCAGCATGTGCCTCTGGAAGGGACGACGGGGCGGTGGTGAACGGCTTTATTCACTTAGTGCGAAGAGCCCCGTCAAGTAAGGCCTTCGGACAGGTACTGACGTAAAATCTTTGACATATATATCCAAAATGTCTGAATTGCTGGATGTCGCGTTAAGTTACAGGTGCACTTGGAAGACGGCAGATAAGGAGTGGCTGCTATCAAAGCAGAAGAAGAAGACTGCAACCAAGCAACTGGTGAATGTTCTCACTCCGGCGGGAAACACGAAACGCGCAGCTACCAGCCCGGCTGCCCCCGTAAACTCTAACAAAGCCAGAGGAAAAGAGCCCAACGAGAACAGAACAGAATCTCTTGGAGATAAGGAAGGAAACTGGCAGACCGTTTCTAAGAAAGGCAGTAGGAATCTAGTAAAAGAAACCGCAGCTAGGACTAAAAGGAAAAGTAGGACACGACTACGGCGCATAAAGCCTGAAGCGGTTATAATCAAACCCACAGGGAGTCACAGCTACTCGGAAGTGCTGAGGAATCTGCGCAGCAAAATACCGACTGACGACCAAGTCAAAGTAAGATCTGTCAGGAAGACGAAAACCGGAGCTATCCTTTTAGAGCTGGAGAAAGGTGAAAAAGTCAGGCCAGAGTTCGTTCAGCAACTGAAGAGAACTATACAGGAAACAGCATCAATCGCTGAGCTGAAGCCGAGAACAACAATAGAGATAAGGGATCTTGATTTTCTGACACAAGGAGAAGAGGTAGAAGCAGCAGTTCGCAAGCTGCTCGCAAATCCAGAAGAGCAGATGCAGACGAAGATCACGGAGCCAAACACGCGAGAACAGGTCCGGGCTTTCATTACACTGTCCACAGAGAGTGCTGCGAAGTTAATTAACGCTGGCCACGTAAAGATTGGATGGATCCGAGCTAGAATGCGAGCATGCGAAAACATCAGAAGATGTTATCGTTGTGGGACTGGACATACCCAATCAAACTGCTCGGGCATAGACAGGAAGGATAAGTGCATCAGATGTGGGAAGTCAGGACATAAGATGAGGGACTGCAGGCGGCCCCCAGATGTGTTCATTGCATGGATGCAAAACGAGACCGTACCGATCATCTGCCGGGATCAAAGAGGTGCCCACTAGCTAGGTCGACAGGAAAGCATGATGAGAATACTGCAACTAAATATGCATAGATCACAGGTGGCAGATAGCTTGCTGCCACAAATTATTATTGAAGAGAAGGCTGATATTGCTATAATAAGCGAGCAATACAGACGAAAAGAGAACGGACACTGGTTTGAGGACGACACTGCCACTGCGGCTATATGGATTCCAAACACGAGTGACTTGACTGTAAGAGGAAGTGGAAAAGGAAACTGTTTTGTATGGGTTCAGCTTGACAACGTAACACTTGTCAGCTGTTACCTAACCCCTAGTGATCATGTGAGGGAGTTTCAAGGAAAACTGGATGAGATAGCGGACAGGATACAGCAAGTAGAAGGACATATCATAGTAGCGGGAGACTTTAACGCTCGCGCGCACGAATGGGGGATGTCCACGACTGACCACATAGGTGGTGGAATACTGGAAATGGTAGCGAGAACAGGGCTCAACGTGGCAAACATTGGAAATACACCGACGTTTAGACGACCAGGATGTGAGGGGACCATCCCAGACATCACTCTAGTGTCAGATAGAACCGCACCGATGATAAGGGACTGGAAGGTGATTGAGTCATACACAGCTAGCGAACATCAGTATATATCATATTCCTTCGCGACTGAGGGCTTATTAAGTGGATTAAGGACTCAGCAGAGGCCATCAAGTCGTAGATGGAACGCATCAAGGCTTGATAGGCCTGCACTGCTAAGGCAATTAGATGTAAGACTGAGCGGTGGAAGCCAGGATTCTAGTGCTCGTGCGATTGTGAAGAGAGTGATGACAGTCATAGAAAAAGCGTGTGACAGGTCCATGCCTAGAATGCATCGCGGAAATGACAATAGGAAACCAGTTTTTTGGTGGAACGAGGAGATTGCAAATAGACGACGAGAATGTCTCCGATTCAGGCGAAGATATACACGAGCGAGAACCCGTGGTGAAGCTGAAGCCGAAAGAGCAGAGTACAAGGTAGCGAGGAAAAGATTACAGGAGTCCATTTTTGAAAGCAAGAAAAATCTGTGGTAAAAATTAAGAGAGGACATAAATGAAAATCCGTGGGGCACAGGATACAAACTTGTCATGAGAAAACTTGGCGCCAAGAGTCCTACATCAATGATGAACAAGGAAGATATGGAAAGAATCGTGATGTACCTATTCCCAGAGAATGAGCTTCCAGAGGAAGGACCAAACGGCAGATACGCATGCTCCACTGTTCACAACAGAGGAACTTATAGCTGCGGCCAGTAGGTTAAAAAAAACAAGGCTCCAGGCCCCGATGGAATACCGGCGGAAGTAATGAAGGAAATAGCGCTCAGAAGACCTCAGTTCCTACTCAACATGTATAACTGCTGTTTGAGGGAGGGAGTATTTCCGGAGGCATGGAAGAAGCAACGGTTAGTGCTCATAAGCAAAGGAAAAGGAGATCCCACGTCTCCATCAGCATACAGACCACTCTGCATGTTGGACACTGCAGGAAAACTCCTGGAACGGCGAATAAAGCCAAGGTTAGAAGAAGCATTTTGTACAAGAGGAGGACTTTCAGAAAGACAGCACGGTTTTAGACCCGGCAGATCAACTATTGGAGCCATAAAAGACGTAGTAGATGTAGTCGAGGCGGTGAGGAAGCAATCTCTCTTCACCAGGCCTTTGGTTTTGCTTGCTACGCTAGATGTAAAGAACGCCTTCAATAGCCTAAGGTGGCCAGATGTTCTAAAGTCTTTAAAGGAATATTTCCATATCCCCGAGTACCTACTCCGGATTATAGGTGACTATTTGAGAAATAGAGAACTTGTTTATGACACCACAGATGGCCAAAGGAGAATGCGAGTGACGTCAGGTGCTGCTCAAGGGTCCATACTCGGACCAGATCTATGGAACATCACGTATGACGGAATACTCGTAGGATATGCAGTTGACATTGCGGCCGTGATTAAAGGAAGAGACATAGAAGACGTGTCCCGCAAACTTAGGCAGGTGATGATACGAGTTAAAGCGTGGCTGGGCTCACGTGGCCTACAGCTGGCCACCCAGAAGACAGAACTTTTGCTACTCACCAGGAAGCACATACCACTGGAGATTGACATTCGTAGCCACGAGGAAATCATAAGAACCAAGAAGATTGTGAACTACTTAGGAATAAGGCTTGACAACAGGTTGACATTCTCAAGTCAAATCCAGTATGCAGTGAGTAAAGCAGGCAAGATAACCACGCAACTTGCGCGGCTCATGGCAAACATAGGAGGCCCGTTACCTAAAAAGCGAAGGCTACTAATAGATGTGAGCAGTAGCATCCTTCTCTATGGATGTGAGATATGGGGAAACATAGGCACCATTAATAAGAGAGCAAACGCGTTAATAGCAGTACAAAGAAGAGCAGCACTACGTATAACATCAGCTTATCGTATCCGCTGCCGCCGCACTAGTGATAGCCGGTACTACCCCCATTGATCTTGTTGCAATAGAGCGTAAGAAGATATGGACGATGAAACATGGAATCGAAACAGCCCAAAGAGAGGAAGCCAGTATCAGACAAGAGACTTTCAAACATGGCAGACAAGATGGAATAGCGATACTACAGGCAGATGGACGGCGAGACTTATTCCCCAAATCATTAAGTGGATAGACAGAAAGCACGGCGAAGTAAATTATTACCTGACCCAGAAGCTGACAGGTCACGGATATTACAGGAAATATTTGTACAGAATGGGGAAATGTAATACACCGTACTGTCTCTACGAGGACGAAGAGACAGAGGATAATGCCGAGCATACATTTTTTAGTTGCTCTCGCTGGTATGAAAGCAGAAGGGATCTAGAGAGCTGTGTCGGACCATTTACAATAGAGTGTATTGTAGATAGAATGCTGGAGACCGAGTCAAACTGGCGAGCGGTATCAAAATACTGTGAGCACATCCTGAAAACCAAGAAACCAGATCTGGATGCAGCGGCCCAGCAGGAATAATATCAGAGATCTCACCATCAGGATACAGCAACCGACACTATGGAACCAGTCGTAAGTCAGCAGTGGGCACCCGGACGCGGGTATGAAATAGAGAATGGCTAATGCCAACCAGGGATCCACCTCGAAGTAATGCGAACGTAGTCCCGAGGTGGAAACACATCCCGAAGAGTTTCGGGGTTGGTTTTTTGTCGGTATTCCCACTTGTGGGCGAGTCCGACATATCCCGTGGATGACGACCCATGGGAATGCGTAAATGCATTTTCCAATCCCTGCCCGAAAAAAAAATTTGTTGAGCCATTTCAGAGGTTTAGCATGAAATGAATATCTGTTGTACTTCAGAATAATTTTCATTGCTCTGTCGTGCAGCATGTGAATAATATTGTTGATCCGCATTCAAAATGCGGTTATATTATTCGTTTATTAATTGCAGTCATAATTGAAATGCGTTATCTAGTTATTAAAAACTTTTTGCTGGTTTTTCAATTTAAACTCTTTATCAAAAACGAAGCGTCAATATAATTTATTTGGTCCACCTTCTCTATAACTTGATCATTTATTTTAAAAGTGGTATTGCTACCATTTCATAATTTTCGTTTAATATAATTTTGTTCATGTTCACATTTTCCAAATCTGGGAAAGATCTTTACCCTTGTGATTAGTCCCTCCTTCCATTAAGATATCGTGTCAACAAAAACAAATTATTTAAATAACAAAATTAACAAAGAAATGTGGGTATAAATAAAAACAACTTTTTTTTTCGCTTATATTTATTTATTGTATCTTCACAACTGAACTAACAATAAGTATTCAAATCTTAAATATATAAATAATTTTTAGGCCCAACCAGTGTCAGACAAAAACTTAGTGATAATAATTAAAGATACATAAGAATTGTATTTAGCATAAGTATATTTTTAAAAAATTTCATCTGAAGTGTTGCGTACTAAAGACGTAGTATCCCTCTTTTTTAAGCGGATGTGTCCAGGAAAGTTCAAGATGTTACGAGCAAGGGGATTAGGATGGGACTCAAGTTTTGTTAAATATTTGACTGCATATTTTGCAAATTCAGCGGTCACAAGTGGCATATTTAAATCACGATGTAAAATATAATTTTTCATGTACCAAGGAGCCGATGTTATTAACCTTAAAATTTTGTTTTGCATTCGTTGTATTCTCTCTACATTGGAAGCTGAAGCAGTGCCCCATAGCTGAATTCCGTAACACCATATGGGTTTCAAAAGCGACTTGTATATTAAAAGTTTACAATGTAGACTTAGGGTAGAATTTCTACCAATCAGCCAATGTATCTGGGTTAATTTAAGCTTCATTTGTGTTAGCTTAGAGTCAATGTGGTGTTTCCATGTAAGCCGTCGGTCAAGGTGTATACCAAGGTATTTCACATGTGAGTGTTGAGGAACAACTTGATTGTTGATTCGAATGGGGGAACAAGTGTCTCTTCGTAGGGTAAATGTGACATGAACACACTTTTGTTCATTTACCTTTATTCTTCATAAGTTCAACCACAGTTCCAACAGGTCAATATGTTCCTGGAGATAACGGGATGCCTCGTGAGGGTTTTCATGCATACTAAGGCAGGCTGTATCATCGGCAAAAGTAGAAGTGAGGATATTACTGCTCAAAGGCATATCACAGGTATAAATCAAATACAAAACTGGCCCCAATATACTCCCCTGTGGCACCCCAGATGAGATAGTTTCGGGCACACTCATGAAGTCTCCTTCCACGACAGTGAACTTCCGGGCAAGAATGTAACTTTCCAAAAGATTTACAATGTTTATTGGTAAATATGTCTTCAATTTTAGAATTAGGCCTTCATGCCACACTTTATCAAATGCCTGAGAAACATCAATAAAGAGAGAAGAACAATACTTCTTTTCTTCAAATGTTCTTCTTATGAAATGAACCAATCTATGAGTTTGTTCAATGGTGCTATGCTGACTTCTAAAACCAAATTGGTGGTCCGGTATGCATCCATTATCAGCTAGAATTGGGGACAATTTTGTCATGAGCAGCTTTTCGAAGAGTTTTGAAATTGTTGACAATAAACTTATTGGCCTATATGACTCAGCCTTTGTAAGATTTTTGCCTGCCTTTGGAATCATTTTGACCATGGCTAGTTTCCAGGTGTGTGGATAATACTCCAATCGTAAAATGCCATTAAAATGAATAGCAGGATTCTAATAGCAATACGAGGCAACTTCATCAGCATCTTGTTTCTAATTCCATCAATACCCGGGGCCTTCTTCTGGTTGGATTCAGCAATTAGTTTTTGTACATCACGCATCTTAAACTTTATGGGTCGAGGGGGTAGAGCAACTACGCTCGGCAATTCAACAGCACCAGTACATGTGTTTGGGGTAAATACGTATTTTAAATGCTCAGCAAATATGTTACCTTTTTCAGTATTGGTTCTTGCCCAACCTCCGGTAGAAGTGCGCAGGGGTGGTTTAGACTCAATGGGTGTTTTAAGTTTTTTAGCAGCACGCCACAAGGAGTAATTAGATGCTGCTGTGACATCGAGACCTTCCAGATAGTTCTTAAGAGAAGCAGATTTTTCAGATGCAAGCAACTCTTGGAGTCGTTTAGTGCATTCTCTACGTCTGATTTTATGTTGGGGTGATCTGTGCTGTTGCCATTCCCTTCTAGCTCTTCTTTTTTCACATACGAGACGTTCAATATCCGCAGAATAAATTCTATTAAACCCAGTCTGCGGATAGGAAGTAGTGGCATGTTTAACAGCCTGCTTAATATTTTCAGTAAGATTGGCAATGTTATATTCAATATCATCGGAAGTTCTTAGCGTGATGTTCTCCGTACAATGACTACTGAGTTATTATTTTTTGAACCCCAGCCAATTAACACGATTTATCACCTTCACATATGGGTGAGGTAAGTCACTTCTTAGAGGGGTACAAATTGTAACGATCGTTGGAGAGTGATCAGAGGAGAGATCATGAGAAGCTTCAACATGAATTAAATCCCTAGAGATATTTTTCATGACGCCAAAATCTATAACATCTGGAATTTTTTGCATGTCAGTAGGCCAATAAGTGGGCTCCCCGCTCGAAATGACGTCTAAGCCCATTTTTGAAATTGTGTTGTACAACGCTCGACCTCTAGGTGTAATAAGACGCGATCGCCAGAACGTATGTTTTGCATTGTAGTCGCCAGCTGCTACGAAACAAGGGCCAAGAGTTTTATAAAAATCCTCGTATTGATCCTCAGTGATTGAAAATCTGGGAGGGGAGTAAATGGATGATATCACGAGATTTGAACAAAAATTTTCGATGCAAATATTCGTTGCTTGTAGATGATCTGCACAAATGTTCTTAAGAATATAGTGCTTGAGTCTTGACTTTATTAGAACTGCTGATCCTCCGCATGCTCTTCCTCTCGGGTCCTTTGTATCATATAAGGTATAGCCACTAATTTGAAAAAGGCTTCTCGAAGTCAAATGAGTCCCAGATACCAACATTATATCAATATTTTTTACTGAGAGGAAGTGCTCAAGTTCATATTTGTGTTGGCGAATGCCGTTTGCGTTCCAGAAACATACTTTTAACGTGTTCATGGCTTGTTAACTAATGCTTGAAGCAGTGTGTTCTGCATTCGCAGCATTTCTTGCATCATGCTAGTCATATTTGTTGTAAGAATAAAAACAACTAATTTAAGAAATTCTCAAATTGTTTGTACTGGAATTAGATTAATTCTTAATTTTCACAAAACTATTATGGTTTAAAAAAAATTTCTTGGAGAAATTCAATAAATAATTTTAACGGGGAAATTTTACAAAACTGGCTTCAAGATGAATCTTATTTACTTACTAGAATTTGTCACCATTATCCTTCATTTCGAGGAAGTTCTTGTCATTTAGATTATTTTATAATTAATAATAATATAAATTCAATTAGTAGTATACATATAAAAAACTTTTACAGACCACATTCTACTAAAACTACAATTTGTTTATCCTAATTTTAATTTTCTATTTCAAATTCCTGAAAGTTTTTTATCTGATTGGAATACATTAAAATTTGATATTAGTTCACATTCTTAAATCACTTTCTACCTGATGACAGAAATTTATTAAATAAATGAAATTGATCAATTTGTTTCCACAGTGTATTTGTTACTAAAATTCATTCAAAGATAATAAAAAGAACAGTTAAAAGGTTTCTGATGATGAAATATAACCGACAGAAAGATCTAAAAAGAATACATTGTCAAACCATAAGAGGGAAGGCCAACGTAGGGTATATGCGGTCGATGGCGACAATCAGCTGTTCGATTTCCGATTGAACTTTAAATAGGTAAGCAAATGAGCGCGACATACAGCAGCAAAATTCAAAATAAATTGATTTGTTTAGGTTAGGTTAGGTTGATTGGAGGGGTGTGATAGCCCATGTCATACGACATACACTTAAGCCAGTGAAGGCTTGTTGTGCGCTCCCTTTAAATTATCAGACACAAACTGCCAGAGTTCTGCGGCAGGATTCAAACCTGGGACCTTCGCACTACGAGTCTAGTACACTACCTACTACTCTACGAAGGTCAGTATTTGATTTCTTTACTCAAGAAATTAAATCATATTGTAAGAAACGTGTTTTTAGTGTGCATATGCATAGTATAAAAAAATGGACAGTGTCGCCCCGAAGTTTTTGATGCTCTACTGAACATGCTTCGGGATAAATTGGAAAAATTAAATAAATTGTTTAGAAAGCCAATTAATCCTGATTCCCAACTCTTCCTAACGCTCATGTATGTATGCAAGTGGCTTTTCATCACTTTTTCACACAATTTTTTAGTATTTTTCTTTAGATATTTAGCATATTTATATACTTATAAGTATATTTTTAGATATTAGACAGCAGACAATATATTTACATATATGACATTTAAATTGATTGTGCGATCTGTCGCAAGCAAGGCCAGTGGATCTGTTACCTTTCATTTTATTGAGAAGAATGTCACTTTGAAATTTATTTACCGATTTTGTCCTAAAATTACTTTTTATCAGCCTTAAATTTCTAATTAGACAAAAAATACTTACATGATGTATGCATTCCCGAAGCAAAATCAAAGTGAACAAAACAATGAAAAATTCCACATATTGCACGAAAAAACAATATTCACGATAAGGGGAATTTTGTTTTAAGTGGAATTTTTTCGGCGGAAATTATTCACGATTGCAATAATGTGGAATGTGGAATGATTTTATGCGGAAAATTATTCCCGATAGGAGTGATCAGCTTGTATGGACAGAGCTTAGTGCAAATTTGTTTTTCTTTACTTAATCACCATGAGTGTTAAAAAATTGCTTAAAAGAAGATCGTTCAGAAAGGGTGGCGCGGAAAATTCTGAGATATTACAGCAATCCACATGAGTTGCCGGAGACAGCGTAAGTAAATTTTTTTTATTGTGCGTTTATGTATATTTAAAGTAGCTTTGCAGGTTTGTAGCTAATTATCGGTTAAACAAAGATGCGTTTGGTATGGTGCTTGACGCTATTAAGGGGCAATTGTTGCATTCTAAAGTTCTTCCGATTTTGCAACTTGCTGCGGTTTTTAGCGAAAGGATCTTATCAGAGATCAGTCGGCAACGATTTAAGCATAACTTTAGGTATAGGCACAGTATCAACAGTTTTAGGTGATGTGCTCAAAGTTATGAAGCGGTTCATTTGTCCTCAGTGGGTCCAGCTGGAAATGGACAGCAAAGAAAAGCGCAGATCAAGAGTTCATTTCTACAATAAATATAAAATGCCATTTTCATAAAATATCCTGATGCAAATAATAAAAACAAAGTGCGCAAATGAAAACTGACAACTGATAGCTGCTTGGTTTATTTCCAATAACAACACCGATGACATTGGTTTCTGTGACACCTAAAACCAACATTAATTCTAGTTCGAACATAAAACCGATAACATTGGTTCTCTGACACCAAAGCATGTTTTCATGTCGTTCTCAAAACCAATTCTGACAACATTGGTTTCCATGACATCCCTGAAAATAACTGTTGTACTTCTAAATTAGCGGTCGCATGCCGCGGAGTACTTGCTTATTTCAAAATAAATAGAATTAATTATAATTATTATTAAGGAGCAAATTGAACTTTTTAACAATTGTTTTCCCAAGCGATTAAAAATAGTCAAAATTATTCCAATGCAGAAACTAAAGCATAATATCGACATTTAGAACATAAGAGCTATTTTTCTTTTATCTAACTTGGGAAAATTGTTTGAGAAAAAACGGCTTCAACAACGTCTATTTCGAAATATGCACTTAATCTAATGGATCGATTTGTTCAGAGACGAAATTTTTGTGAAGGTAATATAATGCAGTATATGTATGTACATATATTTACAGTGAAAATGAACTGAGGTGGTCTAATACAAAATATCTTTCCGCAATTAGTACTTTTCGGAAATGCTTTGGGAATATTGCTGGACAAAATTTTTATTATAGAACTAGTCAATTCATACAAAGATGGTAATTTATATATTTTTATATAACATTTATATATATTTTAGTTTTTAAGGTATAATTGTAAGATTAACCTTAAGTTTTAAATTAAAGTGCATCCTATCTGATTTTGAAATTATAGTGGACTGTATTAAAGTAGGAATTTTAAATTTCATTTATTATTTAATTCTTAAATAATATATTTGTGTAAATATCAAAGAGAAATTTTCAATCATCAAGCTAATCAATACTGGAGTTCCACAGGGTAGTGTTTTAGGACCAACAATTTTAAATTTACAGGAGTGATATGCCATGTTCACAAAATATCTCGGTTGCTACTTATGTAGATGACACTGCACTCATAGCTTCGTCTAGTTGTCCCATTGATGTTTCTACTTTATTGCAAATGGAACTAAATAAATTACAGAAATGGCTACAAAACTGAAAAATCAAAATCAATACAATGAAGTCCTCGTATATAACATTCTAGAAGAGAAATCTGTCCACCAGTTTCTCTAAATGGTTCACTAATACCGACTGTGAATAGTATAAATAATGTGACCATCCGTCCCGATTTCGGCGGGACAGTCCCGATTTCCAGTTCACCGTCCCGGTGTCCCGGAAGGTAGCTTTTAAATGGGAATTTGTCCCGGTTTGCTGTAGCATAATAAATATGTATGAAAATGTATAAAATTTAAACATTTTTATTCCGTACATTTTTTTTTTCAAAATAGGGCAATAGATTAAACAAGAAATTATTAGAAAGCAAACTTTTTTCAAATCGCTCGTGTATATCAAGAAATATAAAGCGACAAAATCTAGCAGTACAAAGTTGAAAGTACGAAAATCTATTTACATATGTACATACTTATGTTTATATACAGAAGGTGTATATTAATATTTTTTAACAATTTGTGTGTGTATTATTTAAATATTTTTTGATTCTTTAAAAGGCAAAAAATATCTTTGAGAATTAAAATCATAATATGAAGATCTATTTGATTTGCTTTATATTAATAACAACTTTTTTGTTGCATTACTTTTTATAAAATACTTTTAACTCAATATGCAATGTATGTACCTATGAAAAGTTGTTTCCTTAAAAAAAACAAAGTACAAATTAAAATGGACTAATTTTTATTTTAGTAAAAAAATTAATAAAAGGTAAAAAATTGAAAATAGGAAAATTTTTATAATTTAAGCTTGAAATAATGTTTATTGTTAAGATTTTTTTTACATGTATGCTATGAAAAGATTTCTTTAATTCTTAAAAAGTAAAAAATCTTTGAGATTAAAATATGATTTTAATTTAAATAAATTTGTTTCAACAGCAACTCTTTTCTTCCCATACTGTGAAATGTGTTTAATTTAGTAAATGCAACTTCTTTTAAATTTATATTTCTTGTTCGTCACTTGAAGAGTTCCAAACTGTTGGTGTAGGAAGGTCTGCTAAAAAGTGCTGTTTTGATAAAAAAAAACTGGGTAAAAATTATTTTGCGGTGTCCCGGTTTGAGTTACAAAGAAAATGGTCACGTTAAGTATAAAGTATTTGGGGTTGTACTTAGATAAACGACTTACTTGGAAAAAACATATCAAAACAAAGCATCAAAACGAAAAAGATGTATTGGCTTTTATGTCCGAGATCCGAACTAAGCTTGAAAAATAAGCCTATGTATACAATACAAAGCTATTCTTAAGCCTGTATGGACGTACAGAATCCAACTTTGGGGAACAGTTAAAAAATCAAACATAGAAGTTTTGCAGAGATATCAGACCAAAACTCTTCGTTTTATTACTCAAGCCCCATGGTTTATGACAAATTCAGCGATACACATTGATCTCAAAATCCCTACAGTCAAAGAAACAATAACAGAATTTAGTACAAGAATCTTTGAGAGATTTAGTAGTCATTCAAATCCACTAGCCTTTAGCCTACTACCTAATTCTAAATAAATAGGTTACATGTTCTTGATTTGTCATTTAGATAAAAGCTCATTTAACTAATTAAGATTTTATACGTACGTGTATACAGATTTATGTTATCATATACATATGTATAAATATTTTTATTTATTTATTTTTTTTTATTATTTTATAAATAATAACGTTTAAAACAAAAATTTAACATTTAGGTTTAATATTTCTCTTTATTTATGAACATTTTTCCTTTTGTTTGTGTTTTTTAATTTAAACAGGCTACTTCGTTCAATCGTATTTTATAAGCCAAATTACATGTGATAGTTATTATAGAACAAATTACAACAAAGACAAGTGTGTAAATCATCTGACAAACACTAGCAGAACGGAACAACATGCTGTTTTCGATAGCTGCTACACTTTCATCATCAGCGTTCTTGTGTTTGGTCCACTTCTGTGGTGTCAGTTGATGCATATTTCAGCTATTTATACAAATTTTCACTGTAAATGTAATACGTGAATTGTTTTGATTCATCGTATCACAATTTTCGTGAAAAGCTTTTTTTGTAATGAAAAGCTCAAATTTCACCTCACTAATTTACAACAGTCTTGCCATTGTTACCTATTCTTTACCAACCATACACATGCTTTTTAATTTGCTTATTTTGTTTTTTACTTATGACAAACTTGTTTGGTTTGTTACTATAAGTATGTATATTTATTAATTTTTGCTACAAGCCATTAGCTTTTTATTAATTTATTTAGGTTTAAGATTTCTCTTTATTTATGAACATTTTTCCTTTTGTTTGTGTTTTTTAATTTAAACTAACGCACCTCTTGAAGTAGGGGATACCCTCTAAACGCCTAAAATTCCAAAAGTGACAACCGTATGGGGGGATTTGGGGCTCTTTTAGCTTTCCAAAACAGTTTTCAAATTTAACGCACCTCTTGATTTACTGATTTTATTCACCAGCATACTTTGGTATTTTGGTATGGGCACTTTTCCCTAAGTAGGGGATACCCTCTAAACGCCTAAAATTCCAAAAGTGACAACCATATGGGGGGATTTGGGGCTCTTTTAGCTTTCCAAAACAGTTTTAAAATTTAACGCACCTCTTGATTTACTGATTTTATTCACCAGCATTCTTTCTTATATATTCGGTCAATGTCTATATGTATGTATATTAAGTATTATGTATGTTTTTCACATTTATAGACTTAAAAACATGAATATATGCTTAATATGGGATTATTGTTGGTTATTATTATATATAAAAGTAATTATTTAGTTTTATATAGATATTTTTATATTTTATTGTTTGATCTTCAAAATTGTGTCGCTCATTAGTGTTAAGATTTCTTCGCATATTTTTGGGCATTTTGGTTCGGAACAACATGGAAATGAAATTTTTTAGCTAGCAGGGTTACAATAATGTGTATTTTAATACCTTTTTTCGTGTTTACATAATTTTTGACGACAATCCTATTTTTTCCAACTGAGAGCAAAAGTATGTTAAAAACGGTTTGTTTACGGTATGATTTCTCCACAGGCGTGAAATTTTGTGGTTCTCCTTTAAGACATATATATTCTGTGCTTTAAGATATTTTATCTATTAAGGCACAAAACCTTTAAAGTAAAATGCAAAAAAGTCACAGTAAATACTAATCATAAAGGTAGTAAAAACTATATTATTCCCTCTTATTATGATTGTCGCGTCGACGTCACATCAAGTCGAGAGTAAATATATATATATATATATATATATCTATATATATATATATATATATATATATATATATATATATATATATATATATATATATATATATATATATACGTTCCCTTAGATCCAGTAATGAGCAGAGGTCCTGGACATGTATTAGTTAACTAAATTTAATTTAGTAAATTTAATTTAGTAGAGATTGAACTAAAATTTGCTAAAAAATATATATGTATATATATTCTTCGGCGATATATACATATGTAGCTGGATATCGGTGGGTGGAGGAGTGCTAAGCTCTCTGAAAAGAGAAAAGCAAAAAATTACCTCCCCCTCCAGGAAATAACAAAAAAATTACTGAAGTTAACTATACACCTTGATGCATACACAATTTTCATTGCCTTCTCTAGCCGTATATTTAACTGCGTATTCGTTTCTGAAAGCATTTTGTTCTGTTGATCGAAATAAAAAAAATAAATGTTTATCTCCCAAAAATAATTTGACTTTCCTACAGGAATATATGATATATCCTAATAAGGGCATTATATTCCCTTTGTCTCTGAACATTAAAAAATGTTTACACATTTTCAAGAGCAAACAATTTTAAATTTTTTCTAGAAACGTAAAAACCATGTCAATTTAATAAACTTAGAAGTAAATTTCGTTTGAACATATGCAAGGCCAATTAATAAGGTCTATGCAACAGCCCATGCTACAGATAAGATGGCAGTCAAACTCGGCTTTCTTGTAATCCATTCGCTTTGCATATACCTTATCAATGGCCCTTGGAATATATGAATTGAAAACAATAATAAAAACTCGAATTTGCTTGTTTTCAATAAAAATATTTGTGTGAAATGTATGTACATATGTTCAAATTTAAAACGTCAGGCAGTAAGTTAAGTACATTTATTAAAAATTTAGGAAAATATTAAGTTGGCTTATACAATTTTTACAAATGTATTTTGTATGCGTATACTTATATAATAAATCAGTTGTTTATTTCCAAAGACCACCTAGTTCAATTTTTTGTAGGAATTATTACTTCCAATGGAATATCATACAAGAAATCTAAAGAAGAAACTCAAATACTAAGATGTTTACAGAAATAAATGGACCAGTTACTCGTATTTTTAATACCACAAAGAAAGTTATGTTTTTCCACGATTTAAAATGTTTTCTCAGAAGTCTTTAGAAATAATTGAAGAGAATATACTGATAAAAAAAAAATTAATTAATTCTTCGCGTGTTGTGGCCGACCTAGTTACTTCACGAAAAATATAATTAAAATTCGTTAGATTATTGAATTAACTCCATAATTCAAGATGTAAAACTTTAAATATTTTGTTGATTTATTTTAATATGTATGTATGTACTATATTTCACACATGAAATGTGTAAAATTAATCGAAATTTACTTACGTTTTATAAAATGTACTAAAAACAATGACGTTATTTAGCACGATTTCGTTATTATTACCACAAAAAGGTTGATTCCCACTACATACATACATGTAGATATATTCATAAACATTTGTTTAAACGTAAAAGTTATTGTTAGAAAATTTTAATTTCCAAATAATAAAGTACATTTTTTATTATGTTATTGTTTGTTGTTGGCTTAGCTAGGTACAGTGTTGGAAAAAATAATAAGAACGATTGCGTTTTTACGATTTTTTTATTCTTCTTTTCAGAAATAAAAAAAAATTATGTTTAAACTCAAACTTCTTTACAATTGTGTAATAAAGCTTGGAAGTAAAACCTTTTTCTTATAGTCTGAAAAGAAAAACTCTTACTTTAAAAGGTGCAGCCTGGAAAAAATAATAAGAACGCCGTAATTCTTTAAAATTAAAATTATTTTACTAAACTTTTACCTTTCAAATCTTAATATTATATTAATACCTAGTCGAACCTCCATTCATCTTTAACACTTCATCATGTCTACGTTGCATTTTTGCCCACATATCATGTCTATTTTTTGATTTATAACAACCGATTTTCTGTTTTAGATCTCTCCAATGGTGTTTAATCGGGTTTAAATCAGAAGAGTGCGAGAACTAATCCATTACGGGAATGTTCTTCTGCTGAAACCAATAATTAATTAATTTTGAAGAGTGTTTTGGGTTATTGTCATGCGTATATTCCCATTTCAGTGGCATTTCCTCCTTAGCAAATAGAAGCACTTCATTTTCTAGAATATTTACGTAGTCCACAGCGCACATTTTCTTATCTATCCAATAAATTGGTCCCACCCCAGATGATGAAAAACATCACCATATCATGAAACTACCTCCACCAAGCCTTACAGTCTTTTTAGTATATTTGGGATCATACTCCTTGTCTTTTGGTCTGCGAACAAATGTCTTGCGATCCAATCCAAACAAATTTATTTTAGTTTCATCTGTCCAAAGCATTTTTCCCCAATTTTTTCGATGTAGATGTTGCTTTGCAAAACATAACCTTCTGGTTATGTTTTTCTTGCTCACCAGTGGCACTTTTCTGGCACTACGGGCTTTCAATCCTGTTTCTTGGAGCATATTTCTTATAGTCCGCCTCATGACTGATGCACATAAATTATTTTTTAACTCGTCGGATGATAGAAAAGGATCGATCTTACTTTTACGAACTAACATTTGGTCAAAACGAACTGACGTTTTTCGATTTCTGCCTCTTGCCACCGGTTGTATTTTTTTGTGGATTGCTTGAAAAGTATTTGTTTTAGAGCATTGAACTAATTTTGCTATTTTACCCATAGATTTGCCCTCTTTCCTTAATTTTAGAATAATTTATCTTTCAGTTGGTGTGCAGTGCTTACCAATACCCATTTTTAATGCTTTTTTCAGCAAAGATGATTGGAAAATTGTTAAATAATAATGGAGTATTAACGATTACGCTTTCAGACTTTGATATTACTTTTTTGTTAGAGAATTCAAATAGGATTCCACTCTTATTATTTTACATTAATTGTCCTTCTTATTATTTTTTCCAACTAAAAGTGTAACCTCTTACAAAATTTTAGCAATAAAAATTTTATTTTTAAAAATAATAAGAAAAAATTCTTAAGAAATCATTTAACGTTATATTTTAAGTTATTTAACAATATTTGCTCAATTAATAATAACCTTATAAAAAAATATAAGTCAGATAATTGCTATACAAGCAATCGTTCTTATTATTTCTTCCAACACTGTATATGCCTGCATTTCATTGGCGCTAACCAAATCATCAGTACCCTTTTAGCCAAATCATGATTGAAAGCATTCAAAGCTCGTATACTTATGCAAACAATTACAAATATATATGAGAATTCTATCAGAACTCTATCATATTTTACTATTTGTAATCAACAAAAACAAAAGTATAAATAGCTATAGAAGCTTTTGTACAATCACAACACAACAAACAATTATAATTGACTTGCGTCCTTTTGTTTTTTCTTTTTACGCCTTTATACAATTAATCGCCCGTTGGGTGATAATGAAAGTATTTATAAGGCAATGAAAAAACAAAATTTATAATAACAATATTTATCAAATTTGTTATTCGAGATATTCTCCAAAATAACTATTTTAATATGTTATTGTTTGTTGTTGGCTTAGCTAGGTATATGCCTGCATTTCATTGGCGCTAACCAAATCATCAGTACCAAAAGCTTCTATAGCTATTTATACTTTTGTTTTTGTTGATTACAAATAGTAAAATATGATAGAGTTCTGATAGAATTCTCATATATATTTGTAATTGTTTGCATAAGTATACGAGCTTTGAATGCTTTCAATCATGATTTGGCTAAAAGGGTACTGATGATTTGGTTAGCGCCAATGAAATGCAGGCATATACCTAGCTAAGCCAACAACAAACAATAACATATTAAAATAGTTATTTTGGAGAATATCTCGAATAACAATTTTGATAAGTACATTTTTTATATTTTTAACTTGGGGGTCACTCGTTAAATTTGTTGCTTTCAAGTTGCAATACACTCACACTCCTTCAACTTGAATACCAACTTGATATCAATTTTTCCATTCATGTCGTGTATCAATTTGATCGCCACTTTTAACTTCTGATCACAATTCCTGAAATCCAATTTTCCTTTTCCTTTTTTTATTTATAATTTTAATGCTCCTTTTTAAAAATCGTTATACAAAATTTTCGTGTTTATTTCTAAAAATGTTTTGCCGAAATAAAAATAACAAAGAACTATACAAAAGTCATGCAGTTGTGGAACATAAATCTTTTTTTAAATCGACGAAATGATTTAAAAATAAAGGCAGTTGTTTCCTTGCAGTTGGCTCCTTGAAAATAAAATTGACTATCAAGTTGCATCCTGGCTACCTCTCATCTATCTATCTAAATCAATTTTGGCAAGTGGTACGTGTGATAAAATTGAAAGCAAGAACTTGAACATGTATGTAACTACAGCGTAAGACTTTACCTAATTTTGTTGTGTCTTTAAATCTAATTTCTTTTTTAACATTTGATACGTTTTATGCATACTTCGCATCTGACCGCGTATTGACGTAGTGACGTCACGTTGCAACTGTTGCACCTCTTGTATGTCCTTGCGTAAATTTATGTATTCATTACGTACCTTTTGAAAAAAGTTGCAAAAAATCCATATAAACAATTTTTAAATTGATTAAGTACTTATTACAGTTATCCTACCTCTGACATTGATTCTAATAATTCTAAAACACAAATGTCATCAATTTCATCAAGGTTGTTACAATCTAGGCAACGCTCAACTTCATGTAGCTTATGCGTCATTGTACATAATTGTGTGCCGGCATGGGCCACCTAAAATAAATGGGACAGAAAGGAAGAAATGAAACCACATGTTACTATATTATTATTAGTATTCAATATATGTATCCTTCAAATAAAATAGAAATTGTAATAAACCACGATTCCAAATTTAATTTAAACATATCAAAAATATTTATAGTCAATTTTTGCAGAACTGGTTCAATAATTTTATGATTTTACAATTTTTGTTCTTCTGTTGAGGGAGTGTTGTTAGTATTGCTTAAGGAAAAGTTGTTTTATTGACATTATTAAATGTTAAGCGTTTTGTTCTTTGCGACAGAATAAACATTGAGGGTTCAGACGAAAGTATTTGTTTTTTTTTCAGTGGTTTGTTGTGAAAGTTGTAACAAAAAGAGAGCGAAAAGGGCAGAGGTAGGGAGGAGGAAAGGCACTGTTATGATTGGGTGTAACTTTAAATAAGTAGGTCAATATTATAGTTATTAGTTTAAATGTCAAAATTCACGCACATAGAGCTTAAATATCAATATTTGTCGTAAAAGGAAAATGAAAAAGTTGAAGTACCACAATACTTACAGACTTTTCTAATTCACTTAAATCTTGGTATGATGAATCCATTCAGTTTTGCTTTCTTTATAATAATTTATAAATATGAATATGTGGCTTATTAGTGAATTTAACTATTTAAATTAAGTTTTATGCATTTGTAAATTAACTTAATAATTTTATTGTATTTAGTTTGCTTTATTTTCTATTGACTTTTTTCAATTAATTATTTTGCAGTTGTTGGCGTAATTTTTTTTTTCATTTCATAAATAAATAGTTGATATATCTATTTTAATTTCATTTATATCGCTACTCTTTACATTTGCTTTAAATGCTCCTTGGTTCACATCCTTTTTGTGACTATTTATTTACACTTTGCATATTTGTCTTTTTATATGTCTCGTGTGGCGAGTTACTATAATCGGCTTGTTCGTCTTCCTAAAATATCCTTTTTACCACAAACAAACACACTTCCCCTATCTGTACAGAATATAATGTTGGATGCTGTTTGATACATTTACCTTTATCCAACTTCCCCTTTTTTACTGCAATGATTTTTGCTTGTATTTTTATAATTGTGCTGATTTGATAAAAATAGGTTTAGTGTACATAAAGAAGTAAGAGGAAGCCAGTTTATTTTTTAAAACTATCTGGAAGTAGGAGTACGTGCGTTCTACGCAACTCAATAGTTGCCAGTAGTATCAATTAAAGAGTTTTCGCGCTTAGTTTTAATATATTTTTACTTAAAATTCAATGATTTAATTGAAAATAAGTGAAAAAATACCATATGGTTACCATTTACATTTTATAGATAACTTTTGTTTAATATCAAGATTGATACGTATTGCCGCTTTTGACCATTTTCTTGAAGTTTCATCAATTTTGTTTTTGTTTCCTTTTTGTTAGTGTGGCTCGGATGTATCTATAATTTTTTCTGTTAAAGTCATATTTTTATAGCGGCTTAACGGGGCACCCAGTAGTGGAGTTGTATCTCGGTTGATTGATTAATCGAGCTAACTTGTCACCGGCAATATTACTGATTACAGGTCTGTGCTTTTGTACCTGGAATAGCTTTGAATTTCTAACATGTAAATGCCTGATGGAGATTTTATAGCAGCTTTATTGTAAAAAGGTACATATTCAGATATCCTCACACAGCTGCCCTTCTTATAACCGATATTTTAGCCTGTAATAAAGTACTTATACCGTAGTTTCGTCTTTTGGAGACCAGATATAAAGCTACCTCTTACCTCCTTAGTCGATAGTTTTACAGAAGGTATGGCCTACGGTCGCTGCGCAATTGGCAAAGTTCAAAGTAAGTCAGTGTAGCTCTTGAATGATTAGTGCGAAGTGCCGGCAGCCATCAGAGATTAGGTCCTTTAGAATATTTATTATGATTTCATCACATTAGGAGGTTTTAATATATATTTTTAATTTTTAATATATATATATATATATATATATATATATATATATATATATATATATTCCAGTTCTCCACATAAAGTTAGTTTTTTGTGGATTCCGAGTCACTTTAATATTGCAGGAAATGAGAAAGTGGATAAAATTGCGAAAGAGTCTTTATTATTGCATCCCTGTTCGGAATTTAAATTTCAATATACAGATTATAGACATCTAATTAAGAAGCATATACAAGATATTTGGGAAGATATTTGGAAGAATAGTAAAGACGTTAAATTATATAAAATCGAAACAAATATTGTTCACAAATTTAAAGACACAGCTATAAATCAACACGATTTCATTAAACTTACTAGATTAAAAATAGGACATTGTTTATTCTCACATAAATATGTTATCGAAAAGAAGCAACCTCCATGATGTGATTGCGGTGAAGTTTTAAGTATATCTCATATTTTTGATAACTGTAGATTACTTCGGGAAACACGACTTAAATATAAAATAAATGATGTAAGAATTTTGGCCGAAGAAAGTGA